>CM065589.1:97977262-97984762 GCA_033119425.1 Bufotes viridis
TTCAGTGAAGCCGGAGAGGAGGGAGGAGCTTGATCTGTACCTCTTCCGCGTTACTGAGCTGGGCTACAAGTATGGCGGGTGTTCGTTTTACGACTACCACTGTTCTTTCTCAGCCAAGGCTGCGGCAGCATTAACACAGTTCCAGTTCACTACTGATTGGTCTAATCTAGACACAGAATTGTTTTGCAGGCACTTTGCAGGGCTGAAGGCGCCAGCCTGTTCACTATGCCAGTCGATTTTTCACACAGCTGAGTGGTGCCATAAGTCTGTCCCCAGTGCGCTGTCTAACACTTCCAGTTCGTATGTTGGGCCTTTAGATGTCTTTAAGGCCCCTAACTCTGTTGACAAGCTTGGTCGGCCCATTGTGCAGTTAGGTAGGGCTCAGCTCTGTAATAAATATAATTATGCTTCATGTAATTTCGGCCAGTGTCGTTGTAACAGACCATTACGCACACAACTCAGTTTAGGCGATATTCCCTTTTCCGGATAGACCAGCAGCTACTGCAATCACCAACTTCCCGAACTGCAAACCACACGAATTCACCAACTTCCGAACAAGAGACACACGAACCCTGGAAGCAGCCGAACAGGAAAAGCCCTAGGAACAGCTTACACTCCTGGCAATCAGCATACAGTCAGATCCCCCCCAATAACGAGACGACACTTCGTTTTGAGGGTTAAACAGGAGTTCTAACTATCTTTATTGAGGGCTACCTGCCCGGTATTTATGCAGGTCTCCCACCTGGTGGACACTCCCCTAGAGGACCAGAAGGAAGACTGCGACACGGGATACAGCAGCCAATCACACACAATGGGACAATACAGACACCCCAGCATATCCCTCCCCTACATGGGTAATGTAATCATCACAGGCAGGAGAATACACAATGTCTTCTGTCCTGGAGACAATTGAGGAGTCATTCAATTATCTCTCAGGACAAAGGGAAATCGCCAATACACATGTGGGGACAATAGGACAGACATCACTATTCAATACACAATGTCCCACCCTTTACAGTACACACAGACATGTAATATATCCCCAGAAGGCTTGGATCTGAGCGCTCAATATATCCAGGGATAGAGGCAGACTCCATTGAGCACATGGCTGCAAAAGGGACACAAAATTACACAATGCTACAATCACTATATAAAACATATACATGCAACATATCCCCAGATAGCTTAGGTCTGAGCGCACATTATTGAATGGCGCTCAGACCACCATGTCCAGTTCAATTGCCATGGAGCTAAAGTCTTTCCCATAGTCCTCCACCATACGAATGGGCTCCATAGCAGAGCCATCTGGGGCATCACCGCTCAAACAGGACAAGCATACATGGGGCCATAGTCGCAGGGCAGGAGGCGAGCAAGCAGTCCCTTCCAGGAAACTGGGGCAGACTCTGGTACAGGGTCCAGTCCGCTACATTTCTCCCCTTTACCAAAGAGACTAACAGGGTATCTGACCTCCTGCCGGTCAGTGCCCTGGTTAGTCCAGCAACCCACCCACGAAGCACAAACAGCAGTACAGCCCACGCACAATAAATGGTTACTACACCTGGATAAAGTAGCAACTTGTCCATGTCCAGGTGCCTCACCACGGCTGTGCGGGGGACTGGTAGACTGCCTAGGTGGGTTGCTGAGTGGGCAGAGACCGGCGATACTCTGCCCTGGGGCCAGCGCTACCACGGAAGTAGCCTGGTGGGAGCCTGGTTGTGGGGGGAGGAGACCGACTGTCTCCCTCTGGATAAACCGCTCTGTGGCTGGCGGACAGGACCGACCATCCTTGCCCCTTGTGTTGCAAGTGCAGAGACCACGGTCCCATCTGCACCGTTGGGGCGTAACATCTCCCCTTGGTGGGCTAGGCTGCCGCTGGAGAGAGGGTGTAACAAGCTCCTCTCTCTGAACTGTAGACTGCCGCTGGGGAGAGCGGGTAGCAGGCTCCTCTCCCTGACCCTCTCTCTGCTGGTGGAGGGGGGACCAACTGTCTCCCCTTTCAATATCTTGTCCTGCTGCTGGGGTACACACTGCAGCTGGGGAGGAAGGATGACACCTTCAGCTCCCTGGGGTACACACTGCCGCTGTGGAGGAAGGACGGCACCTTCAGCTCCCGGGGTACACACGGCCGCTGTGGAGGAAGGACGGCACCTTCAGCTCCCGGGGTACACACGGCCGCTGGGGAGGAAGGACGGCACCTTCAGCTCTCCGGAACGCACTCAGCCGCTGGGGAGGGCGGACGATACCATCTGCCATGAACTGCAGGTACTCTGCTGTTAACCTCCTCACGAACTGCACAGATTTCTCCGGGGGGTTGGGTCCGTAGAAAATCAGCCGTGATCTCAGCTCTTTGTCAAATTCCTCCTGCGTGTAGCTGGGTGCCATGCTTGTTCTCCTGAAGTTCTTTCTTTTGTAGATAGGGCGCTGTACGGGTACTGGCGTTGCCCTCACTTTGTAATCCAAGGAATGGTGTTGCCCTGTAGATGTCCTTCTGGGCTGTGGAAATGATCCCACTGCTGCCACCAAATGTAACGGACCGTTACGCACACAACTCAGTTTAGGCGATATTCCCTTTTCCGGATAGACCAGCAGCTACTGCAATCACCAACTTCCCGAACTGCAAACCACACGAATTCACCAACTTCCGAACAAGAGACACACGAACCCTGGAAGCAGCCGAACAGGAAAAGCCCTAGGAACAGCTTACACTCCTGGCAATCAGCATACAGTCGGATCCCCCCCAATAACGAGACGACACTTCGTTTTGAGGGTTAAACAGGAGTTCTAACTATCTTTATTGAGGGCTACCTGCCCGGTATTTATGCAGGTCTCCCACCTGGTGGACACTCCCCTAGAGGACCAGAAGGAAGACTGCGACACGGGATACAGCAGCCAATCACACACAATGGGACAATACAGACACCCCCAGCATATCCCTCCCCCTACATGGGTAATGTAATCATCACAGGCAGGAGAATACACAATGTCTTCTGTCCTGGAGACAATTGAGGAGTCATTCAATTATCTCTCAGGACAAAGGGAAATCGCCAATACACATGTGGGGACAATAGGACAGACATCACTATTCAATACACAATGTCCCACCCTTTTCAGTACACACAGACATGTAATATATCCCCAGAAGGCTTGGATCTGAGCGCTCAATATATCCAGGGATAGAGGCAGACTCCATTGAGCACATGGCTGCAAAAGGGACACAAAATTACACAATGCTACAATCACTATATAAAACATATACATGCAACATATCCCCAGATAGCTTAGGTCTGAGCGCACATTATTGAATGGCGCTCAGACCACACATGTCCAGTTCAATTGCCATGGAGCTAAAGTCTTTCCCATAGTCCTCCACCATACGAATGGGCTCCATAGCAGAGCCATCTGGGGCATCACCGCTCAAACAGGACAAGCATACATGGGGCCATAGTCGCAGGGCAGGAGGCGAGCAAGCAGTCCCTTCCAGGAAACTGGGGCAGACTCTGGTACAGGGTCCAGTCCGCTACAGTCGTCTACTGCATATTTGCGCTAACTGTTTTAGGGCCCATCCCAAAACTGCTTGCGCATTAAAATCACTGAAAGCCCACATGAGTGTCGTGGATACTGTATTGTTAAGGAGGTATTTAGAAGGTCATCATAACTTGGGGTTTGTGGAGTTTTTGATTTCAGGGTTTCTGGTAGGTTTCCATACGGGGTTAATTACGACGCCAGAGTTCACGTACGAGTGCAAGAATCTGCAGTCAGCCGATAAGAATCCCAGTGCGGTAGATAAACTACTTACCACCGAGCTGGATAAGGGATTTTTGATCAGACCATTCATCGATCCCCCTTTTCAGCGGTGGAGAGTGAGTCCTGTAGGGGTGGTCACGGGTAAGTTCAGTAAGAAGGAGAGACTCATCATAGACCTGTCAGCCCCACACTTGGCCTTCTACGGTTTCTTAAGGCCCTGGGAGTTTGCGTATTCCCCTAACAGCCCTAAGTTTCTAGCACTGAGTCAGCTGATCCAAAGCCCTGAGGGTTTTGCCCTTTTACTGTATTCCTCCAAAACTTCTCAGACAGGCCCTCCGGTTTTGATATCCTTTTTTCCCACGACATACAGATGGTGTCCGGTTAAGGTCCTTCGTCAGTTACAGGCAGCTTTGATAGGTCGCAGGCCGGATAGTCCTCTTTTACCCTTTAACGGATCACCACTCACTACTCATCAGTTCATTTCACATATTCGTTCCTTAGTCGTATGTCTGGGCGCTGACCCGTCCACAATCTCGGGGCACTCTTTCCGTATAGGGGCAGCGTCCGCTGCTTCGAAAAATCAGGTTCCGGCACATGTAATTCAGAAATTGGGTCGTTGACGCTCCTCATGTTTCAGTCGTTATATTCCTCACCCTATAACAGAACTCTCATTAGCTTTTGAATCATTGGTTTGTGATTAATGTTATAATAAACTATCCTTGCCTATCTAGTATGTTTTTTGCCCTCTTTCAGGCGTTCCTACTACGACCCGGTTACGGAAAAATTCTAACCGCTAGGAATAGGGTACATTAGGTTTTAGGACATGTTCTTCCGGTAGCCACAACCACAAATATATATGTGTGTGTGTATTAGGCCTGCACAATATATCGCGAAAGCAATCGCAATTAACCACTTGCCGCCACGCTAACGCCGATGAGCACCAGCGCGGCGGCTCTCTCAGGTCTCACTGCCGCCTATCGGCGTCATCTCGTGAGACCTGAGATTTCACATGAACGCGCTGCCGTGCGCGCGCTGCTCATGTGATCGGAGCCGGGACAACTGAAACTACAGCCTGCCAGCTGATCATGCGCTGGCAGGCTGTAGATGCGAAAAACGCATTTAAATCGCATATCAGACGCTGTTTTTTAAACAGCGCCTGATATGCCTGCTGTCCTGCTCGCCTGGTGGTCCCTTTGTTTGGGACCACCAGAGGAAACATAGGAAAAGTGCACCAATCACTACACACCCCCCCACCCCCATCACTGATTAACCCCTGATCACCCATGTCACCCCCTGATCACCCCTGTCACCCCCTGTCACTAATCACCCCCTACAGGCTCATTCAGACGCCCGTATGTAGTTTTATGGATCCATGGATCTGCGGATCCATGGATCTGCGGATCCATGGATCTACAGATCCGCAAAATACGGACACCGGCAATGCGCTTTCCGCATTTTGCAGATCCGCACAGAACTATATAGAAAATGCTTTGTCCGCAATTGCGGACAAGAATAGGACATGTTCTATATTTTTGCGGAACGGAAGTGCAGACTGAAGCGGATCCGTAATTCCGATCCGAGCGGGACAAAGTCTGTCCCCATAGAATGAATGGGTCCGCAATTCCGCTCCGCAAACAGAATTTCTGGACGGTGAATGGGGCATAAGGGTCCCTTATCACCGCCAGTTAGTTAGCTACTTGTTAGGTAGCTAGCGCCCAGCCCACCGCACCGCAGTCACTGATTTGGCAGAGATTTTTCATCCACATTGACCGATGCGAATGAAAAATCTGTGCCGCTCATTTTTTTTTTTTTCAGCGCAGAGGCTGAACGGAAAAAATCTCATTACCCGTATGCTCAATATAAGGAGAATCGCAGAAACTCCTAATGCTGGCCATACGTGTAATGATTATGGAGACCCTCAAATGCCAGGACAGTATAAATACCCCACATGTGACCCCATTTTAGAAAGAAGACACCCCAAGGTATTCCGTGAGGGGTATGGCGAGTTCATGCAAAATTTTATTTTTTGTCACAAGTTAGTGGAATATGAGACTGTAAAAAAAAAATATATATATATCAATTTCCGCTAACTTGTGTCCAAATTTTTTTTTTTCTGTGAACTCGCCATACCCCTCACAGAATACCTTGGGGTGTCTTCTTTCCACAATGGGGTCACTTGTGGGGTATTTATACTGCCCTGGCAATTTAGGGGTCCTAAAGCGTGAGAATCCAAATGCGTAAAAATGCCCTGTGAAATCCTAAAGGTACTCATTGGTTTTAGGGCCCCTTTGCGAATCTTGGCTGCAAAAAAGTGTCACTCATGTGGTATCGCCGTACTCAAGAGAAGTAGGGCAATGTGTTTTGGGGTGTATTTTTATATATACCCATACTTTGTGTGAGAAATATCACTGTAAGGCCTCATGCACACGACCGTTTTTTTATGCTGTCCGCAAAAAGGGGTTCCGTTGTTCAGTGATCCGTGTCCGTTTTTGCCTTCCGTTGTGTTTCCGTGTGTCTTCCGTTTTTTTTAGCAGACATGACCCAAAAGATTTTACAAAAAGACAGGCTGACAATGTTTCCCAAGTGCCTGCCAAGGGATCCGCAAAAAAAACGGACACGGAACACGGATGACACACGGATGGCCATCCGCATTTTTCACGGACCCATTGACTTGAACCGTTTAGGACAGGTTATATTTTTTTGACGGACTGGAATCACGGACCACGGACACGGAGGACAAACGGTGCATTTGCCGAGGTTTCCACGGACCCATTGAAGACCAATGGGTCCGCAGAAAATCACGAAAAACGGAGCAACGGACACGGAATCAAACAACGGTCGTGCGCATGAGGCCTAAACGACAACTTTTTAAATTTTTTTATACAAAGTTGTCAATTTACAGAGATATTTCTCTCACCCAGCATGGGTATATGTAAAAATACACCCCAAAACACATTGCCCTACTTCTCCTGAGTACGGCGATACCACATGAGTGACACTTTTTTGCAGCCTGGGTGCGCAAAGGGCCCAAATTCCAACGAGTACCTTTAGCTTTTACATGGCTGCTCACAGTTTAGCCCCGCCTAAATGCCAGAACAGTATAAACACCCCACAATAACCCCATTTTGAAAGAAGACACCCCAAGGTATTCGCTGAGGGGTGTGGTGAGTCCGTGAAAAATTGAACTTTTGTCAAAAGTTAGTGGAAAGGGAGACTTTGTGAGAAAAACAATACAAAATCAATTTCCGCTAACTTGTGCCAAAAAAATCTTCTGTGAACTCGCCATGCCCCTCACGGAATACCTTGGGGTGTCTTCTTTCCAAAATGGGGTCACATGTGGGGTATTTCTACTGCCCTGGCATTTTAGGGGCCCTAAAGCGTGAGAAGAAAATGCGTAAAATGCCCTCCTAAAAGGTACTCATTGGATTTAGGGCCCCTTTGCGCATCTTGGCTGCAAAAAGTGTCACACATGTGGTATCGCCGTACTCAGGAGAAGTAGGGCAATGTGTTTTGGAGTGTATTTTACATATACCCATGCTAGGTAGAGAAATATCTCTGTAAATTGACAACTTTGTATAATTTTTTTAAAAGTTGTCATTTACAGAGATATTTCTCACACACAGTATGGGTATATATAAAATACACCCCAAAACACATTGCCCTACTTCTCCTGAGTTCGGCGATACCACATGAGTGACACTTTTTGCAGCCAAGATGCGCAAAGGCCCTAAAACCAATGAGTACCTTTAGGATTTC
>CM065589.1:97992262-98032262 GCA_033119425.1 Bufotes viridis
TAATAGAACAGTGCTAGCCTTTCCGTAATGCAGACAAGAAGAGGACATGTTCTATAGTTTTTGCGGGGCCGGGAACGGACATACGGATGTGGACAGCACACGGATGCACTTTCTGCATCTTTTTCGCCCCATTAAAGTGAATGGGTCTAAATATGACCCACAAAAATGCAGACAAAAATAATTGTGTGTGCATGAGCCCTAGAACTATATTCACACATCAGACTGCCGTTTTCAGAGCAGTGACAGTCTATGGCTGTATTCACACACATATATAGATTTTTTTTTAACAAACCTTGGGTCCTGTCCAGCAAAAAAATAGGACATGTCTTATTTGGTCCATTTTCATGGCCCGACAGCCCCCACACAGGTCAAGGGGCCGTTTTCACGACTGTTGTGTAAATACAGCCTAAGGGCTTATACAGTGTCAAAAGCCAGTTCCCACCATTTTTTTGAATAGGGTTTGCAGGAATCCATGCATATGCTGACTAAATAACCCTATACGGTGGACGGCGCTGCCCGCTGTGCCCGGGTACTGCAGCTGTCGTGACGTTGGCGCCTTCCATCCACATTATGGCTGCATTCACACGAGCGTGATTTCAGCGCGGGTGCAATGCGTGATGTGAACGCATTGCACCCGCACTGAATCCTGACCCATTCATTTCTATGGGGCTGTGTACATGAGCGTTTTTTCACGCATCACTTCTGCAACGCTGTAAATCGCAGCATGCTCTATATTCTGCGTTTTCACGCATCCGCAGCCCCATAGAAGTGAATGGGGCTGCGTTAAAAACGCATTGCATCCGCAAGCAGCGCGGGTGCGCTGCGCTTTTCACTGATGGTTGCTAGGAGATGTTGTTTGTAAACCTTCAGTTTTTATCACGCGCGTGAAAAACGCATCAAAACGCATTGCACCCGCGCTGAAAAACTGGAACAACTGAACGCAATCGCAGGCAAAACTGAATGGCTTTGCCTGTGAAAACGCTCAGTTTTCACTGAACGCATCCGCAACGCATCCGCAACGCATCCGGACACGCTCGTGTGAACCCAGCCTATAGCTTCCAGCACCGGCGGCTGCCTGAAACAACTCATTGCTAGTGGTGCTGGATGTTGGGCTGTATATTGTTTTGATCATAAAACATAGTTTTTTCTTTTAATAGAAAATGAAAGCTAAGTCCAAAGGTAAAAATATACAAATAAGTTCTATGTTTTTTTGCTAGGTTGCGAAACGGGCATACAGATGCTGACGGTACACGGTGTGCTGTCTGCATCTTTTGCGGCCCCATTGAAATGACCGAAACCGAAAATATGGTCTTGTGAATGCCCTCTAATACAGATACATAAGACATCCAGCATATGGATGTGTGAATCCAGCCTAAGACCTCTTTCACATGTCACTGAATCACGGACAGCACTTGTATCCATTGATTTTAATGTGTTTCTTCACACATTCTTGTTTTTCCACTGACCTGGAGCACTGACTGTCTTATCACGGACATGTGAGCGAGGCTTTAAGAAAAATTTGTATTGCGTGATGTCATCCTCAGATTTGGGTTCAAGGCAGGGCCACGTGTCTGGAGTCTGGATCTCTGTGTCGTGCAGTTGACACTATTGACTTTACAGATAACATTTAAAACCCAGCTCTGCTCCAATTTCCTAAACTCATCTGGAAAGATGGGAGTCGTCCCTGTGATTAGTGGCTTTGAGCATGGAGGTCAGTTTCTCTTTCAGACAATTATGATAAAACAAGACTTGTTTGCCGCTGTATGGTAGTGTATCCAAGCCTGAGGTACAGTACTGACCCATGAGCGCCTATAGTTGTATGGTAGTGTATCCAAGCCTGAGGTACAGTACTGACCCCTGGGCTCCTATAGCCGCTGTATGGTAGTGTATCCAAGCCTGAGGTACAGTACTGACCCGTGAGCTCCTATAGTTGTTGTATGGTAGTGTATCCAAGCCTGAGGTACAGTACTGACCCCTGGGCTCCTATATCCGCTGTATTATACTGTATCCAAGCCTGAGGTACAGTACTGACCAGTGGGGTCCTATACCCGCTGTATGGTAGTGTATCCAAGCCTGAGGTACAGGACTGACCCGTGAGCTCCTATAGCCGCTGTATGGTAGTGTATCCAAGCCTGAGGTACAGTACTGACCCGTGAGCTCCTATAGCCGCTGTATGGTAGTGTATCCAAGCCTGAGGTACAGTACTGACGCCTGGGCTCCTATAGCCACTGTATGGTAGTGTATCCAAGCCTGAGGTACAGTACTGACCCGTGGGCTCCTATACCCGCTGTATTATACTGTATCCAAGCCTGAGGTACAGTACTGACCAGTGGGGTCCTATACCCGCTGTATGGTAGTGTATCCAAGCCTGAGGTACAGGACTGACCCGTGAGTTCCTATAGCCGATGTATGGTAGTGTATCCAAGCCTGAGGTACAGTACTGACCTGTGGGTTCCTATAGCCGGTGTATGGTAGTGTATCCAAGCCTGAGGTACAGTACTGACCCGTGAGCTCCTATAGCCGCTGTATGGTAGTGTATCCAAGCCTGAGGTACAGTACTGACCCGTGAGCTCCTATAGTTGTTGTATGGTAGTGTATCCAAGCCTGAGGTACAGTACTGACCCGTGGGCTCCTATACCCGCTATATTATACTGTATCCAAGCCTGAGGTACAGTACTGACCCGTGGGCTCCTATACCCGCTGTATTATACTGTATCCAAGCCTGAGGTACAGTACTGACCAGTGGGGTCCTATACCCGCTGTATGGTAGTGTATCCAAGCCTGAGGTACAGGACTGACCCGTGAGTTCCTATAGCCGATGTATGGTAGTGTATCCAAGCCTGAGGTACAGTACTGACCCGTGGGCTCCTATACCCGCTGTGTTATGCAGTGCGCGGAGCGGTATTACGA
This sequence comes from Bufotes viridis, assembly GCA_033119425.1. Taxonomy (NCBI): domain Eukaryota; kingdom Metazoa; phylum Chordata; class Amphibia; order Anura; family Bufonidae; genus Bufotes; species Bufotes viridis. Next base: position 97,995,173 of record CM065589.1, read on the forward strand.
GCGTTGTCGGCTCTACCTCTGCTGTCTTAGTCAAGTTGACATCATGACAACATCATTTCTCCGGTTAATTTCACAAACCTGTAAGTGTGAGGGCGCAAGAGGTCCGGGCCCGCGTCTGTCCCGTATATACAATAGCTAGTGATACGCGGTGAAGCCGCATTGTTGTCCTGAGCTCAGAATAGATCGCTGTTGTGTCTCGTCTATGACGAATTCGTATTGAGACGAGGTTGATGGCTCCGCTTACACTTGCACATTCCTGGGTCATTAGGTTCTGGTCCTACAATTACTTACATGAGCGTAGAGTATAAATACACGCAGGGTGTCTGCGCTGGTTATATTCAGAACATATCTACTTATTAGGCCTCGTGCACACGTTTTTGTATCCACGTCCGATGCGCAGTTTTTGCGGATTGCACACGGACCTATTCATTTCTATAGGTCCACACCGGACAGCACATGGACGTCATCAAACCTGGATGCCCCAACTAAGTAAAAGGTCTGAATACTTATCTCAACGCAAGATTTTAGTTTGTATTTTCAATAAATTAGCAAAATTTTGAACATTCTGTTTTTGTTTTCTCATTATGGGGTATTGACCGTAGAATGATGGGGGGAAAACATGAATTATTTAAATTTTTAGCTCAAAATAACAAAATGTGAAAAAAGTGGCATAAATGAATATCTTCTTTTTTTTTGTAACTTTTATGTCATCTATGACAATGCGGCTGATTCTTGTGCGGATCTGCGGCAGTGCCACGGATATACACGTTGGATTATTATATGGCTTCTGAGCGTACCCTTATGGTAGTATATTTTTGTCCATGGAAGTTATTGATATGACAATCACAACATCGCAGTAAGAAAAATAACGTAACGCTTTTTTCGCTGTGCAAGTTGTGAAGATATAATCCTAGTATTTTTTATGTTATCGATACTATTAGGCTCCTTGCAGATGAGCGTGTCCGGATGCGTTGTGGATCCGTTCAGTGAAAACGTCGCGATTTCGCAAACAAAGTCATTCAGTTTTGTTTGCAATGGCGTTCAGTTTTTATCGCACGGGCGCAATGCGATTTACTGCGTTTTGCACGCGCGTGATAAAAAACTAAATGTGTACAAGCACTTGCTTGCGGATGCGATTTTCAAACAGCACCATTCACTTCTATGGGGCCAGCGTTGCGTGAAAATCGCAGAATATAGAAGATGCTGTGATTTTCACGCAGCGCAAAAGGGATGCGTAAAAACCACCGCTCATGTACACAGACCCATTAAAATGAATGGGTCCGGATTCCTTGCGGGCGCAATGCGTTCGCATCACGTATTGCACCCGTGCGGAATTCTCGCTCGTGTGAAAGAGGCCTTAGTCTATAATACTATGACGTCCATAATGGGAGTAGTGCACGTCAGTGTCTGGAGCTGCTAACAGCTGGGGGCCCACATACAGGGGGCCTGAGAGCTTAACGACTGTGTATACCTTCGGAGGCAATTTTTTTAATGATTGCATGTTACTCATTTTTGGCTAAAAATAATTTTTTCAATTGGCCTTTTTTTCTAGCTGTGTGACTGGTACTTTCACTAATAATCCTCATCCCTAAACTACTGAGAGGTCATAAACACTTATTTAAGCCATATTCTTATCAGTAAGATAAGGACTGAGCTATAGTGAGTGTTTAGGCGGTCAGAGAGCAGAGATAAGGAGTTCGTCAGCTCCTGGTCTGATAGAAAATCTCAGCTCTGTATAGAAATAAGGATGCCATATTTTTAATAAAGACCAATTAAAAAAAATTATTTTTAGCTCAAAATGAGTACAATGCAATAATAAAACAATTTGCCACCAAAGGTGTATATAGCCTTCAGCAGATTTGTAGCTATGACACTGGCTGAGCTGTTACATGTGCACTTGGCAGCTGAAGGCATCTGTGTTGGTCCCATGTTCATATGTGCCTGCATTGCTGAGAAAAATGGTGTTTAACTGTATGTAAATGAGCCTCTAGGAGCAGCGGGGACTGCCTGGTCCTGTCAATGAAAGTGCAGGGTGTGGTAGGTGCAGAGAGAACTGAGCCTTTAGGTGTAACGGTAACGCCCCCGTTGCTCCTAGGGGATTATTTGCATATAATAAAACATAATTTTTCTCAGCAATGCGGGCACATATGAACATGGGACCATCACAGACGCCTTCAGCTGCCAAGTGCACATGTACCTGACACCCAGGTAAACCTTTCATCCAGCCCCTGGCCTCAGCAGTGACCCACCTTAGCCAGTGATTGGCTGAATGGTCAATTCATAGACGTGAAGATGGACCAGGAAGCATTTAGGAGGCAATTAGTGGACCTTGCAATGTGACTAAAATGTATTTTTTTTTTTCTTTTTTACAGCATTCTGAGCCTTTTTCCAAAAATTATCGTCCATATAACCATTGTACTGAAAAGGACCTGTCATCACCTTTGTGCTGCCCATACTAACGGCAGAATAAAGTAGAGACAGGTGAGTTGATTTCAGTGGTCTGTCATTTATAAGTTAAAAGTAAGTGGTTGCCGAGAACCAACATCACAATCATTGCAGACCGGGCCTGGAAAAGAGTCCCGGCCACCTGAGAAGAGTCCTATTCATGAATTCCTGCTCTCCTGCCCACCTGCTGATGACTGACAGTCTTCTACCTAGTTTTCTCCCTTTCTCTCTAGGAGAGAACTGCCAACCATCAGCAGATGGGGGAGAGCAGGAGATTATGAATGACCATGACTCTTCTCAGGTAGCTCTGACTCTTTTCAAGGCCTGGGCTGCAATGATTATGATGCTGGTTCTCGGCAACCACTTACTTTTAGCTCGTGAGTGACACAGCGCTGAAATCAGCATTTCTGTCACAAATTTATGCTGTCCTCAGTGAGATCAGCGAAAAGTTGCTGACAGGCCCAAGCTATCAAGTAGTAGATATCTGCATGGTGTGTGACGTTCCTGCTACTGTGAATGAGGAACTTTGTATTGTGTCGGTCTTTCTCAGCACTTATTTTTTTGATGTATTGTTGGAATGAGATCAAACAAGAAAATTCTCAAACCCCTTATATTGTTTTTATCCAAAATGGAACAGTAAGAGGAGTTCCGGGTTTTGGTTGTGAAAGTGGTTGAGTAGACACCATGTGATCTGCAGTGGATGGTGGCGCCATTTCTGTGATTTCAGGAGCTTCTGTCAGCTAGTAGCTTATCAATAGTAAACAGAAAAGGGAGGCGCACCATAGGGTAATAACGTATAGGAAAGGTAAGTATTGGGCTTACCTTAAGGAGTTGTGCAAACCTTAGGCACAACTCTAGAAGAAGCTTGTCTAAGGGTGGATCCCAAGAAAGGCCGGTCTGCAGCCACAGATGTTGCTCTTCTTATCGGGATGCCTGGTTCCCCAACAAGATTTGGAAGTAAGCACATTCAGGAAAACATCCCTCGGCGCAAGGAACCAGCCGGAAGATCCAGATTGATGTAGGCGGTCAGTAGTTTATTAAGCAGAAATATACAACAGGTTTCAGGAAGTTATCTCCCCTTCATCAGGTAAAACTGCATGTATAACATATTAACACTTAAAGCAGGTATATACACAGACAAAAAAAAACACCAAAAAGGGGTCAAAGGTCAGGGGGGTTTGGGGGTGGTCCAGGGGTGTGGTCTAATCTGGATCTTCCGGCTGGTTCCTTGTGCCGAGGGATGTTTTCCGGAACGTGTTTACTATCTAGTAGCTTATGGCATGGTAACACAAGTCCTATTCTAAACCCTTTAGGCCTCTTTCACACGGGCGTCACATTTGACGCCCGGATTGGATGCAGGTGCGTTGTGGGAATATGCGCGATTTTTCATGTTTGGTACCCAGACCCGAAGCCAGACTTCATAACTGAAGTCCGGTTTCGGGTGGAGTATTCTGTAGATTTTATTATTTTCCCTTATAACATAGTTATAAAGGAAAATAATAGCATTCTCAATAGAGAATGCAAAGTAAAAAGTGGCAGAATAGAGGTTGTAATAATAAAAACATAAACTTACCCCCTCCATTTGATTGCGTAGCAGCCGCCCCCTTCCCGGCTGAATACAGAGCAGGAGACCGGTAACTGGCTGCTACGCGATCAAATGGAGGGGGTACGTTTATGTTTTTATTATTTTTAACCCTCTAGTGCCCTTTTTACTTTGCATTCTCTATTGAGAAGGCTATTATTTTCCTTTATATCCATGTTATAAGGGAAAATAGATCGGGTACGCATCGGGTAGCAACCATGCGGGAAAATCGCGCCGCATCCGCACTTGCTTGCGGATGCTTGCGATTTTCCCGCAGCCCCATTCATTTCTATGGGGCCTGCGTTGCGTGAAAAACGCAGAATATAGAACATGCTGCGATTTTCACGCAACGCAAAAGTGATGCGTGAAAATCACCGCTCATGTGCACAGCCCCATAGAAATGGGTCTGGATTCAGTGCAGGTGCAATGCGTCCTCCTCACGCATTGCACCCGCGCGGAAAACTCGCCTTTGTGAAAGTGACCTAAAGGTTAGTTGCGCTGCCTGGCTCACTTCAAGTGCAACTAACCTTTGAAGGAATTGAGACTTATGGTGAAAGCTACCCACTTCACACAGTTGGTGTACGAAGCCAAAGAACGATTGAACCTTCACAGTGGGGACTTTTAACATATAGAGATTTATATATTTTATGTACTGTTTTATCGCTAAACCCTTAAAGGGAATGTGTCATCAAAAAGTGACCTATTGTTTAAATCACATTTTTATGTTTAACATATTTTTAAATTATTTTGGTGATGTTAGTTTTCATTTTTAATGTCAATAGAATATGAAATAAAATAAAATATAAAAACATGAAATCCTGCAGTTTTCTCACTGGCCACTAATAATTGGCGCCACTTCTTGGTCGCTACAGATCACTTTACTGCAGTTATCTACTTATCTGTTACTCTAATCCTGCCTGTAATTATATCACCTCTGTGTATAGATAAGATATATATATCCACCATTTACAATAGGTTATTGTCAAAGCTTATCTATTCATGCTGTATACACAGAGCATGCCTAGAAAACTCTCCCATAGAAGTCAATGAGGTCCCTTCCTGACCATTGTGTCTATGGACCATGGGGCTGCTGTAAAGCAATTTTCTTAATGATTTCTAACTCCTGTTAAGAACAGCTCAGGAAAGATGGCCGCCCCATAATCATGTTCAGGTAACAGAATAAAGAAATTTGTAATCTGAAAATAAAAACAGATTAGAAAAAAAGATGTTTCTATCTAATTTTAACTACTAGATAAAATTTTTGGTGATTAAAAGGAACCTATCGCCAGTGTTTTTAACAAATAGCAGTGCACACTATGGCTCTGTGTACCATCATTACAACTATACCTTTGTTAGGGATATCCATCTTTCTGGACTGCTTCTATACTGCTTCTGATCATCACATGAGCCTCCTGTGTGTCTGTAAGTATGATGTATCCCTCGTTATCTGTTCTGTGAGCTCCACTGCTGAAAACAAACATAGTGGGAAGTAAGGGAAAGCTTCTGAGTGAAATACATCTAGCTGTGCAGCTGAAATAAGGAATAATATGACTGAAAAAAAAACATTAGGGAGGCCCAAACATAATTGTTTCATCACAGTTAAGATTATACAATGACGCACAGCCATTATGCAAAGTTTATTTTTGAAACGCGGGCACCGAATATATTATGCGTAATATTTTATGTGTAATTACTTCTACATAGTTGGTGATGTATACAGATTGTTCCAAAAAATAGAGTACGTGGCTTGTTGTAGTTACGTGGTTTTATTTCTGTGTACCTTGACGGTATAGAAAATTATCTAGAAAATGGGGCACAAATATGCAAATATTAATATAGACGTGTATTTCTGATGCAAAACAGTGGTGGCATGTACGCGAGCCATAAGGGGGAGCAGTCCAGGTGTTCCCATTTTAGAAACCTGTTCACCAGTTTGCACCATCGTGTGCAGCATCCAGCAGGGTCATCGTCACATTTCTGTTAGACAAAGTGGTGCCTGCTTTATAGGCAGAACGTGAAGCATTTGTACAGTAGCTTGTAGAAACTTTGAAAGGCCTTAACTATGGGAGTGAAGGTATTTAGCCCAGTGGCATTCCTCTTCAGCTAGTCATGCTGTTGGAGCATGTACAAGGTGTTTTTGTGAGAATATAAAAAAGGTCTAGAGGTGATTTTTCTTTTATTTTTTTGTTCTTTTAATTACTTTGCCAAACTGCAAGAATTTAATTGCATTCACCATATCTCTATGCTTTTTTCACTGTTTGAAAAAGGTTCCATTGTGCTGACCGAAACGTTATGCTGGTGTAAATAAGACACTGTCACTGGAGGTGCCGTGGACTTTTTCTTTTTTATATGCTTTTTAGGGGTTATTCCATGAAAAGTATTACTGTGTTACTGCAGTGGGTATTGAACCACTGTTTTAAAGGGCATCTGAAAACAGCATTTTTGTCACTACTTTATGCTGCCCTCAGTGAGGTCAGAGAAAAGTTGGTGACAGGTTCCTTTAAGTATGGAGGGTTTGTGGGATTACCATGGTTTTTAACAGATCTGCTTACTGTATGTAGTTGCTTATCTCGGTTACATCTTTCCCATACTTTTTTTTTCCACTTTGGACTTTCTTGACTTGTCACCATGTAAGCCCGTCACTCTGCTTTGTTTCCATCCTGTATGTAGCACTTTCTATTGCTGTATCCAACCAAACCCATGATGCACTTCTCCTTCCTCTATTTTATAGCTCCTCCCACCCAGCTAGTTACATAGACACTCCCCTATCACTGCTTTGACATGTCCATGGACATAACATCACAGGAAAGAGCTGCATTTACATGGTCATGTGACCACAGGCCAGAACTGGCAATAAGGGTAAAAAACATTGCAAAATTACATCACAAATGATTAAAAATGATGCAAACCGGGAAACCCCTATAAGTTTTAAAGATCAGTCAATGAGACATCAATTACAATAGTTATTAACTGCAAGTGGAATTTCTGTGGTCAAATTAATGTACAGGGTGGGCCATTTATATGGATCCACCTTAATAAAATGGGAATGGTTGGTGATATTAACTTCCTGTTTGTGGCACATTAGTATATGTGAGGGGGAAACTCTTCAAGATGGGTGGTGACCATGGTGGCCATTTTGAATCCAACTTTTGTTTTTCAATAGGAAGAGGGTCACGTGACACATCAAACTTATTGGAGATTTCACAAGAAAAACAATAGTGTGCTTGGTTTTAACGTAACAATATTCTTTCATGAGTTATTTACAAGTTTCTGACCACTTATAAAATGTGTTCAATGTGCTGCCCATTGTGTTGGATTGTCAATGCAACCCTCTTCTCCCACTCTTCACACACTGATAGCAACACCACAGGAGAAATGCTAGCACAGGCTACCAGTATCCGTAGTTTCAGGTGCTGCACATCTCGTATCTTCACAGCATAGACAATTGCCTTCAGATGACCCCAAAGATAAAAGTCTAAGGGGGTCAGATCGGGAGAACTTGGGGGACATTCAACTGGCCCACGACGACCAATCCACTTTCCAGGAAAATTGTTCATCTAGGAATGCTCGGACCTGACACCCATAATGTGGTGGTGCACCATCTTGCTGGAAAAACTCAGGTATATGGGGTACAAAGATAGTGGGCCCATTCTTCATCAATGTAAACCTCAAGGCCACTGGATATGCAAAATTGCTACATGATGATGTGTTTCGCCCTTTATGCACTGAAGCTGGCACGTTCCCTGAGTTTTTCCAGCAAGATGGTGCACCACCACATTATGGGTGTCAGGTCCGAGCATTCCTAGATGAACAGTTTCCTGGAAAGTGGATTGGTCGTCGTGGGCCAGTTGAATAGCCCCCAAGTTCTCCCGATCTGACCCCCTTAGACTTTTATCTTTGGGGTCATCTGAAGGCAATTGTCTATGCTGTGAAGATACGAGATGTGCAGCACCTGAAACTACGGATACTGGTAGCCTGTGCTAACATTTCTCCTGCGGTGTTGCTATCAGTGTGTGAAGAGTGGGAGAAGAGGGTTGCATTGACAATCCAACACAATGGACAGCACATTGAACACATTTTATAAGAAACTTGTAAATAACTCATGAAAGAATAAAGTTACGTTAAAACCAAGCACACCATTGTTTTTCGTGTGCAATTCCCAATAAGTTTGATGTGTCACATGACCCCCTTCCTATTGAAAAAACAAAAGTTGGATTCAAAATGGCCGCCATGGTCACCACCCATCTTGAAAAGTTTCCCCCCTCACATATACTAATGTGCCACAAACAGGAAGTTAATATCACCAACCATTCCCATTTTATTAAGGTGTATCCATATAAATGGCCCACCCTGTATAACGTCTTCGAGTGGTTGGTGTCAACCATACGTGTCATAAAAGATTAGTGGAGGTGGTGAAGGGGCCGTGGTGGTTTGGGACTTTTCATACCTTTTCTTATGCAGAATTCGGTCCTGAGGAGGGTGTGTAAGGTGATACATATGGGGTCTCTAACACCCACAGGGAAATCCACATCAGCTGCCCACTATGTCTACTCTATTTTTATATGGCTCTTGCTTTATTGCTATTTATATGTATTTGATAATGCATTATCTTGCATGTGATATAATTTGTATAATTTCTTCTAACCATTTTGGATTAGTGGACATCATTTGCATCATGTAATTGGGGATCATTATTCATTTTTCTTCCCTTAGAGTTGAGCCTCATGTATATTTTATGTATGTTTGGTATCTCTTGGGGGTTTTTTCTACCAGGGATCAGTTTCTTTATTTATGTGATTTTATTTTTAAAGGGATTCTGTCACCATGTTACAGCATATATAGATGCGGACATGCAGGGCTAGATCACCGCTAGCATGTCCGCACTATATGTGTGCCATAGCGCTGCGCTTCTTTATTGACTGTATAAATGATTTTATTAATATGTAAATTAGGGAGTCAAGGTGCCCAGGGGCGGTACGAACCTTTCCTGTGCCCAGCCACGCCCCCTGTGAAGGAGCCCAGCACTGCCTCCGTTGTATCATTCTCATCTGTGCTGACAGTTAGAGCGTTGTAAGTCCCGCGATGCCCAAGATCGCGCATGCCCAGTTCTGACATAGTGTTCCTTCCCTGTGCTGGCATCAGCCTCAGGGAAGGAACTGGGCATGCTGCGATCTCGCGCATTGCGAGACTTACAGCGCTCTAACTGTCAGCACGGATGAGAATGATACAACGGAGGCGATGCTGAGCTCCTTCACAGGGGGCGTGGCACAGGAAAGGTTCAGACCGCTCTGGGCACCTTGACTCCTAATTTACATATTAATAAAATCATTTATTACATTCAATAAAGAAGCGCAGCCCTATGGCACACATGTAGTGCTGGACATGCTAGCGGCGATCTAGCCCTGCATGTCCGCATCTATATATGCTGTAACATGGTGACAGAATCCCTTAAGTAATTGGCCTCCTTTAGTGCCAGGACGATATTGCGCTGCATGATGAGACATGTAGAAATTACGGAATAATTTATAGATCAACGCTAGCGTAATGTGTGTACCCACAACATATACTGTGTAACACACCAAACCATACCCAGTGGAGGCAGAAAAGCAACAGGGGGCTGCTGGGATGTGGGGAGTCATGTAGTCTGTGAGAGAAGATTGTGCTCTCTCCACATTGTATGGTTGGGCAAATAGAAACCTGATGCTCCCAGTGCCGGGACATGATGGATCACAGGGTCGTGATGATGGTGTCAGGATATTCAGTGTGTGCCAGAGGCAGAGCTAATAAGGCTGGCTGGCGACTATGCTCTTTATGTGCCCACAGGGCTTCCTCACTGGCCTCCGCTGTCTGGTGGGGTGGTACGTTGTGTTGTATAATACATAAATACATAATTTGTAGGTAAACTTGTTCTGTGAATGGATCTGATTGCGAAAAGTTGAGTAAATTGTGAGAACAGAGACCAAGGCCGGAATCTGCATTTTGGTGCAGAAGATAAACTATATGTCCAATATTGAGAACAGAGCCCAAGCCTGGAATCTGCCACTTAATGCTGCAAATAAAATATAGCGAACTTTCGAAAGTAAATATTTCGAATGGTAAATATAATGTTCTAAACTGAGTCCAGTGCTCTCCAGATGGTTTTAGTTGTCTACTGCAGAACATGTTTCCACTGCTGCAGAATCCAGTGGCATCATGTTTTACACCACATCTGACAGTTGGCATTGTGCTTGGTGATATGAGGCTTTCATGCAACTGCTCGGCCATGGAAACCCATGCCATGAAGTTCCCAGTACAAAGTATTTGTGCTGATGTTCATGCCAGAGGAGGTTTGGAGCTCTCCAGTTATTGAGTCAGCAGAGCGTTTTCTGCACTATGAAAACTGTCTAAAAGAAAACTGTCTTTGTTTCCTAAAACATCTCATCACAATCCAGATTTCTTTTCATTTTCTTGGAAAATGAAAGTTAGGTTGTGATTAGTTGCCAGTTCTTCTTGACAGTTTTATAAATCTTCCCTATATGCCTCAGCACTCAGTAACCCGCTCTGTAACTATACATTGTGTGCCACGTTGTGGCTGAACTGCTGTGGTTCCCAAGACCGCTCACAGTTGATTATGGAACATCTAGTAGGGAAGAATATTCATGAACTGACTTAATGCAACGGTGGGATCCAATTACAACATCATACTGGAATTCAATGAGCCCTTCAGAACGACCCATTCTTTCACAGATGTTTGTATAGGCAGCCTATAAATGATGCCTATGAATAAAACACCTAAATTCAATAATTAAGAGCTCCAATATGTTCGTCCATATAGTGTATCAGAAATCCAGAGACGTGTTTTGCTTCTGCAATGTATAGCTTGCTGGAGATCATTTGTTTGTTATATGGGCTGGATTTCTTTGGACTGGGAGACAGGTTGGTAGTGGGAGTCTCTCAGTCCACACCCCTAGTCCACTACAGGTATTCCCCTGGCATGAAGTGAGGCTGCGATAATCACTGAGGGATAAAGCGATCCACTGTGTGTGTGTTAGGGGAGTTAAGGAATTGAGAAGGAAGCCTGCAGAGGCTCCGTGTGGTCCCAGGCAGGAGTGCTGGGATCACGGGCGTAGGAAGCGGGGGGGTCGGATCCCCCCCAAGAAATAATGCGGGGGGGGACGGTTATGCAAAAATCCCCCCCCCCCCAGCTTTCACAGGGCAATGTGTGCGGCGGTGGCAGGGCACAGGGAGATGAACGCTTCCATTGTGGAAGCGTTCATCTCCATAGTCATCTGTATCGCCGTCTCCCTTCCCTGCTCCTCTGATAGGCTGCTGGCACTAGGCCGGCAGCCTATCAGATGTTGGTACAGGCGGCGCGATGACGTCATTGCGCCGTCTGTGAGCCGTACAGCGCGGGACACAGGCCGGAAGAGGCCTGCATCGCATCACTGTGACAGATGGTGGTAAGTATAAGTGTCTTGTTTTGTGTGTGTGTGTTTTTGTTTTCTTTAACCGGACCCACTGGCCCATAAGGAGGGAGGGAGAGATTTTTGGCACTTGGGGGCGGCGAAATAAGTGCCCCATAAGTGCTGTCCCCCCAGATTTTGGGGCTTCCTACGCCCTGGCTGGGATCCCAAGCTTTGCATGGTCACAGTCAGTAGGACTGGTGGACCGAGACCCCAATATGTTTTGTTGGTCACAGCCAGGAGGCTCATGAACCATATGGCTGTGTGAAGCCGGATTTCCCAATGTGAACAGGGACCTATAGGTAAGATAGGAAAGTGCAGTGTATTAGTGACATCCTAAACGGGCAAGGCTTGTTTGTTTTGTGGTGTGACTCTAGAAGTGAGTTCATTGTGCCAGGTGATGCCAAACTTGGAAGTTTGAGTTTGGAAACCCCCTGTCTGATGAAAAGTCTGTCATCGCCGCCCTGCTTGAGAGAGCGATCCTTTATATATATATATATATATATATATATATATATACCATGAAAGGTGATGCTGTTCTGCTGATGGTTTTAGGAGGGAATCTGTTCTGCTCGCTTATCCAAATTACTCATGATTCTAAATTAAAATTATTTTAAAGGGAGATGGAAGATGAATGTAAAATCATTAAGGTTGTTTGTCTGTTTATTGACATTGCTGTAGCTTTACATGGCTTTGGTGCTACTAGGAAGGTATATTGTGCGGCACTGTGATATTTCGTGCTGCTGAGTAGGTATATTGTGCGGCACTGTGATATTTCGTGCTGCTGAGTAGGTATATTGTGCTGCACTGTGATATTTTGTGCTGCACTGTGATATTTTGTGCTGCCCAGTAGGTATATTGTGCTGCACTGTGATATTTTGTGCTGCTGAGTAGGTATATTGAGCTGCACTGTGATATTTGTGCTGCACTGTGATATTTTGTGCTGCCCAGTAGGTATATTGTGCGGCACTGTGATACTTCGTGCTGCCCAGTAGGTATATTGTGCTGCCCAGTAGGTATATTGTGCGGCACTGTGATATTTCGTGCTGCCCAGTAGATATATTGTGCTGCACTGTTTTATATTGTGCTGCCCAGTAGGTGTATTGTGCTGCCCAGTAGGCATATTGTGCTGTACTGTGATATTTTGTGCTGCCCAGTAGGTATATTGTGCTGCCCTGTAGGTATATTCGTGCTGCCCAGTAGGTATATTGTGCTGCACTGTGTTATATTGTGCTGCACTGTGTTATATTGTGCTGCCGAGTAAGGTATATTGTGCTGCCCAGTAGGTATATTGTGCTGCACTGTGATATTTCGTGCTGCCCAGTAGGTATATTGTGCTGAACTGTGTTATATTGTGCTGAACTGTGTTATATTGTGCTGCCCAGTAGGTATATTGTTCTGCCCAGTAGGTATGTTGTGCTGCACTGTGATATTTCGTGCTGCCCAGTAGGTATATTGTGCGGCACTGTGATATTTCGTGCTGCCCAGTAGGTATATTGTGCTGAACTGTGTTATATTGTGTTGAACTGTGTTATATTGTGCTGCCGAGAAGGTATATTGTGCTGCCCAGTAGGTATGTTGTGCTGCACTGTGATATTTCGTGCTGCCCAGTAGGTATATTGTGCGGCACTGTGATATTTCGTGCTGCCCAGTAGGTATATTGTGCTGAACTGTGTTATATTGTGCTGAACTGTTATATTGTGCTGCCGAGAAGGTATATTGTGCTGCCCAGTAGGTATGTTGTGCTGCACTGTGATATTTCGTGCTGCCCAGTAGGTATATTGTGCTGCACTGTGATATTTCGTGCTGCCCAGTAGGTATATTGTGCTGCCCAGTAGGTATATTGTGCGGCACTGTGATATTTCGTGCTGCCCAGTAGATATATTGTGCTGCACTGTTTTATATTGTGCTGCCCAGTAGGTGTATTGTGCTGCCCAGTAGGCATATTGTGCTGTACTGTGATATTTTGTGCTGCCCAGCATGTGATATTCGTGCTGCCCAGTAGGTATATTGTGCGGCACTGTGATATTTCGTGCTGCCCAGTAGGTATATTGTGCGGCACTGTGATATTTCGTGCTGCCCAGTAGGTATATTGTGCGGCACTGTGATATTTCGTGCTGCCCAGTAGGTATATTGTGCTGAACTGTGTTATATTGTGCTGAACTGTGTTATATTGTGCTGCCGAGAAGGTATATTGTGCTGCCCAGTAGGTATGTTGTGCTGCACTGTGATATTTCGTGCTGCCCAGTAGGTATATTGTGCGGCACTGTGATATTTCGTGCTGCCCAGTAGGTATATTGTGCTGAACTGTGTTATATTGTGCTGAACTGTGTTATATTGTGCTGCCGAGAAGGTACTGTATATTGTTCTGCCCAGTAGGTATATTGTGCGGCACTGTGATATTTCGTGCTGCCCAGTAGGTATATTGTGCTGAACTGTGTTATATTGTGCTGAACTGTGTTATATTGTGCTGCCCAGTAGGTATATTGTTCTGCCCAGTAGGTATGTTGTGCTGCACTGTGATATTTCGTGCTGCCCAGTAGGTATATTGTGCGGCACTGTGATATTTCGTGCTGCCCAGTAGGTATATTGTGCTGAACTGTGTTATATTGTGTTGAACTGTGTTATATTGTGCTGCCGAGAAGGTATATTGTGCTGCCCAGTAGGTATGTTGTGCTGCACTGTGATATTTCGTGCTGCCCAGTAGGTATATTGTGCGGCACTGTGATATTTCGTGCTGCCCAGTAGGTATATTGTGCTGAACTGTGTTATATTGTGCTGAACTGTTATATTGTGCTGCCGAGAAGGTATATTGTGCTGCCCAGTAGGTATGTTGTGCTGCACTGTGATATTTCGTGCTGCCCAGTAGGTATATTGTGCTGCACTGTGATATTTCGTGCTGCCCAGTAGGTATATTGTGCTGCCCAGTAGGTATATTGTGCGGCACTGTGATATTTCGTGCTGCCCAGTAGATATATTGTGCTGCACTGTTTTATATTGTGCTGCCCAGTAGGTGTATTGTGCTGCCCAGTAGGCATATTGTGCTGTACTGTGATATTTTGTGCTGCCCAGTAGGTATATTGTGCTGAACTGTGTTATATTGTGCTGAACTGTGTTATATTGTGCTGCCGAGAAGGTATATTGTGCTGCCCAGTAGGTATGTTGTGCTGCACTGTGATATTTCGTGCTGCCCAGTAGGTATATTGTGCGGCACTGTGATATTTCGTGCTGCCCAGTAGGTATATTGTGCTGAACTGTGTTATATTGTGCTGAACTGTGTTATATTGTGCTGCCGAGAAGGTATATTGTTCTGCCCAGTAGGTATATTGTGCGGCACTGTGATATTTCGTGCTGCCCAGTAGGTATATTGTGCTGAACTGTGTTATATTGTGCTGAACTGTGTTATATTGTGCTGCCCAGTAGGTATATTGTTCTGCCCAGTAGGTATGTTGTGCTGCACTGTGATATTTCGTGCTGCCCAGTAGGTATATTGTGCGGCACTGTGATATTTCGTGCTGCCCAGTAGGTATATTGTGCTGAACTGTGTTATATTGTGTTGAACTGTGTTATATTGTGCTGCCGAGAAGGTATATTGTGCTGCCCAGTAGGTATGTTGTGCTGCACTGTGATATTTCGTGCTGCCCAGTAGGTATATTGTGCGGCACTGTGATATTTCGTGCTGCCCAGTAGGTATATTGTGCTGAACTGTGTTATATTGTGCTGAACTGTTATATTGTGCTGCCGAGAAGGTATATTGTGCTGCCCAGTAGGTATGTTGTGCTGCACTGTGATATTTCGTGCTGCCCAGTAGGTATATTGTGCTGCACTGTGATATTTCGTGCTGCCCAGTAGGTGTATTGTGCTGCCCAGTAGGCATATTGTGCTGTACTGTGATATTTTGTGCTGCCCAGTAGGTATATTGTGCTGCCCAGTAGGTATATTGTGCTGCCCAGTAGGTATATTGTGCGGCACTGTGATATTTCGTGCTGCCCAGTAGGTATATTGTGCGGCACTGTGATATTTCGTGCTGCCCAGTAGGTATATTGTGCGGCACTGTGATATTTCGTGCTGCCCAGTAGGTGTATTGTGCTGCCCAGTAGGCATATTGTGCTGTACTGTGATATTTTGTGCTGCCCAGTAGGTATATTGTGCTGCTCAGTAGGTATATTGTGCTGCCCAGTAGGTATATTGTGCTGCTGCACTGTGATATTCGTGCTGCCCAGTAGGTATATTGTGCTGGCACTGTGATATTCGTGCTGCCCAGTAGGTATATTGTGCGGCACTGTGATATTTCGTGCTGCCCAGTAGGTATATTGTGCTGAACTGTGTTATATTGTGCTGAACTGTGTTATATTGTGCTGCCGAGAAGGTATATTGTGCTGCCCAGTAGGTATGTTGTGCTGCACTGTGATATTCGTGCTGCCCAGTAGGTATATTGTGCGGCACTGTGATATTTCGTGCTGCCCAGTAGGTATATTGTGCTGAACTGTGTTATATTGTGCTGAACTGTGTTATATTGTGCTGCCGAGAAGGTATATTGTGCTGCCCAGTAGGTATGTTGTGCTGCACTGTGATATTTCGTGCTGCCCGGTAGGTATATTGTGCCGCAGAAGGCATTATGTATGTGTAGAGTTATACTGTAAAATGATATTCATACGTGAACTTCAGTTTCAGACGTTCTACAACAGCCTGTGCCACCATTATACTGTATCTCGCTGCTGAGTACACTGACTAATCTAAGGCAAATACATTTATGCCATTCTGGTTGCTTGGAGATGATGACTTTTGGCACACAACTCTTCCTTGATGCCGTGTATGGCACTGGCCCAGCTTGGATACAGGACAGAACACAGAATCTGAGATTTCTGAAATTGTAGGAGCTGTTTCCAGGATCCAGAAATGTAGTAAATATCCAAGTGTTGCATGGGGCAGTGCGCGCCTGGGTAAATTTTAACCTAATTTCCTGGAATGGGCATTTCCTGCAATCTGTTTGTAGAAACAGTGCCCTTGTTCAGCTGGTATGCCATGGTTACCCATACTAAATATTGTTAAAGAACTCTGGGCTGTGTTTGGCATGTCGCATTTCATCAGGACATATATGGTAACTGCATATTTTGATAGATTTTATATACATTTAATGTCAGTCTCACATTCTAGCCTTCCAGATTTTGAATTTCTTTGATTTGTTTGGTACCTGATGATTCATTACAGCAGGCACATAAATACAACACGCTTTCACTTACCAGAACCTGTAGTGAGGCTTCTGTAATGGACAGGGTTGGGACAAGCTCTCTTGGTGTCTAAGACAGGCCATTCAGATGGTGGCCACCACCTTTCATCCCAAAATTGCAGCATGATAGCGCTCAGATAAAAACATTTAGTCTATATATATAATGCACATGGCCGGTATCTGTGTTTTGGGGATCTGCAATTAGCGGACCGCAATGGTCGTGTGCATGAGCCCTAAAAGAGATATCTTAATCAAATCAATATTTGGTGTGACCACCCTTTAGGCCTCTTTCACACGGGCGTCATGTTTGACGCCCGGATAAGAGGCGGGTGCGTTGCGGGTATATGCGCATTTTTCCTGCGCGGGTGCAAACGTTTGTAACGCGTTTTGCACGCGCGTGAGAAAAAACGCCATGTTTGGTACCCAACCCGAAGACCTTTTCGGGTATTCTGGAGAATTGATTATTTTCCCTTATAACATGGTTATAAGGGGAAATAATTGCATTCTTAATAAAGAATGCATTGTTAAATGAAGAGGAAGGGGTTAAAAGTAATAAAAGTTAACTTACCTTAGCCACTTGATCGCGTAGTCGCGATCTCTCCTACATGGTCCAATCACATGGTCCATCTTACCATGGTGATGGACCATGTGATTGGACCATGTGATGTGACGTCATCACAGGTCCTGTAGATCATAGATGCTGCAGGGAAAGAGAGGAGAGATCGCGACTACGCGATCAAGTGGCTAAGGTAAGTTAACTTTTATTATTTTTAACCCTTCCTCTTCATTTAACAATGCATTCTTTATTAAGAATGCTATTATTTCCTTATAACCATGTTATAAGGGAAAATAATAGAGATTGGTTCCCGTTGCTAAGCAACCATGCGGGAAAATCGCAATGCATCCGCACTTGCTTGCGGATGCTTGCGATTTTCCCGCAGCCCCATTCACTTCTATGGGGCCTGCGTTGGCGTGAAAACGCACAATATAGAGCATGCTGCGATTTTCACGCAACGCAGAAGTGATGCGTGAAAATCACCGCTCATGTGCACAGCCCCATAGAAATGAATGGGTCCGATTCAGTGCGGGTGCAATGCGTCCTCCTCACGCATTGCACCCGCCCGAAAACTCGCCCGTGTGAAAGGGGCCTTACTTTATAAACAGCGTTGGTTCTTCTAGGTACACTTGCACACAGTTTTTGAAGGAAATTCCAGAGGGATGCTGTTCCACATCTTGGTGAACTAACCACAGATCTTCTGTGGATGTAGGCTTGCTCAACTCCTTCTGTTTCTTCATGTAATCTCAGGACTTCTTGTTCTTTTTTTTTTATGTTGAAGATTGTTCTTAATTAAAGATGAGCAAATCGATTCCATTGTTTCGAATTCAAACCAAATCTTCCAAAACTTTGAATTCAATAGAATCAGATTTTTTGGAATAGGGCAGGGTGGATAAAAATCAATGATTAAAAATAATAATAATAATCTGATTTTTTTTTTTTTTATGGATTTTTTTAAATATAAAATGCTTTTGAGGAAAATATATTGCCATAGGTTATTCCATCATGAAATAAAGATTCGTTTTTAATTATGTGGAATAAGGCTGTATATGTTTAATTTTTTGGTAAATAAATTCCATTAATCCATTCACGATGTCAGGCTCTTCCAGAAGTTTTTGTAAGATTATTGGGCAGTTCCTCTGCCTACAAGATATTATCACAGATGCTTGATTTACTTTTGCAGTTCTCAAAACTGAATTTGACTATAAAATGTAATAATATGAACAGAGTTGAGAAAAGACCTTAATCCTAACTTCTACAAACCTATGAATCCAGAATCAGCCCCTTCAGTGCTAAGTTTAAAGAAGTTCAGTGAATAGAATAGAAACAATATTTTTCTCCTTCCCAAGTACAACAGAAATGTTGTCCAAATATGAATGATTAACCTATCAAACTGGGGATAAAAAACTAATATGAAAAGTTGTTATTCTAAAAATCTTCATCTCTTCATCTACTTGCATATTATAAGTTATACCAGCAAGAATTAGTCTTTATGTAGAAAACTATGATTTAAATCAAGCCTTACTGACTAGTGATTTAAATCAAATCCACCCTGGAATAAGGTAAGTTAGAATAAGAGAGAAGAATAAGCCAAGGAATGTGTAACATTGCCCTGGGAAAGAGACATGCACATCAGTTTTTCTTACAAATGGTGTACCACAAGGTGTAACATAGCTATCCAAAGTCAATGCTTAGCCTTTTGAACAGGCCTTAAAGCATAACTTTGATAGTAGCCAAGTCAACATCTCATCTGCACAGAGCTTTTCCAGGTGATTTCCTATATCAAAGCATAGTGGAGATAATTGGTTTAGCTAGCTGACAAGGCCTTTGTTGGGGTCTGGGGATGTATACTCTTTCTCATTATTGAGAGCGCCTAGTATGCATGAGACGTATTATAGGCCACAAAACACTCCTCTGGGTTTTTAGGCAAATATATGCAAATTACCATATCTTACATCTGGTGACATCAGAGAGGGTGTATTAGTCTGGCAGAGTGTCTGCCAGATGATCGCTAACGAATGTTCGTAGTAATGCTTGTTAGCGATGATCTTGCAGGGTAAATAAATGAGCAAATGCAATCCAAATCTTTCAACAGGTTTAAAAATCATCGCTTGGAGGCGGCAGATCGTGGTGTCTAATCACAATCTGCTGCCGGCAAACCATGATTCAGTATTTGGAAGAGCGATGGCATTAGCGATCTCTCCTCCCCATTCTTGTGATAGCAGCGGACTCCATCCTAACAATCGCCTACCTGATCTGGTTGTCTAATGCAGCCTTTAGCTTTCTTTTCCCTTTGGAAGGAAAGCTAATTTGCATATCTTTGGGTGTCTGGGTAAGATATTCAGATTTGCTCTCCTTCCCAAAGGAAAAGAAAGCTAAGCCAAGTAAAATTTATTAGGATAGTTTCAAACTACTTTTTTGCAAAATGCCGGTTTTCTGTCAGCATTTTCAGTTGCATAGGGATCAGTGATACATTGGTGCCGCACATATTAGGAGGAAGAACATGGGGAAGATTTACTAATCTTATAGATGGTGTAAACCTAGACTGGCTAACTTGACCTACACCAGATTTATCTCAGGGGCTCAGGCTGGATGATAAATGTGGTGCAGGGATAGACACGTTTCTCTGATTCTATACAAACTATTGCTTGGCTTACTTTGAGACAAAATATTCCGAAATATGGTTTAAATTTGGCGTAAAACAATGCTTTTTAGGGCTGGTTCTCGCGGCCCAGTAGTTGGGCAGATTATCGGGGACAAACGTTCCTGCGAACGCGCATTACAATCTGCCTTTCTAAAGGTCCAGCCGATCACCCGATGAACCAGCGATCGCTCATTCTCTGCTGCTCCTCAGCCCGTGTAAACCCACCATTAGGCCACCCTCTTTCCCACTCAGTCCCCACATCTTCCCCCTTTTGAACAAGTTGAGAAAAAGAAATCTAGGAACCCTAGTTGTTCCTATTTGCAACACTTTTTAGGCTACGTTCACACTAGTGTTTTTGCTGGATCTGGCAGGGTTGAGCAAAACGCTTCTGTTACTGATGATACAACCATCTGCTTCCGTTATGAACAGATCCGGTTGTATTATTTTTAACATTGCCAACTCCATTGAAAGTCAATGGAGAAGGGATCCATTTGGCAGATTGTGTCAGAGAAAATGGATCCGTCCCCATTGACTTGCATTGGGGGTCATGCCAGATCCGTTTTGGTCCGCATCCCAGGATGGAAAGCAAACTACAACATGTTGCGGTTTGCTCTCCGGTATGGAAATGCAACTAAATGGAACAGAATGCATTTTGAAGCACTCCGTTAAGTTCAGTTTTGTCACCATTGACATTGAATGGGGACAAAACTGAAGCGTTAGCGGATGTCAATACCGGAAAACTAAAACGCTAGTGTGTCAGTAGCCTTAGGGCTCTTTCACACTTGCGTTTTGTTTTCTCGGCATAGAGATCCGTCGTCGGGGCTCTATGCCAGAAAAATCCTGATCAGGATTATCCCAATGCATTCTGAATGGAGAGAAATCCGTTCAGGATGCATCAGGATGTCTTCAGTTCAGGACCGGAACGTTTTTGGCCAGAGAAAATACCGCAGCATGCTGCGCTTTTGCTCCGGCCAAAATCCCGAACACTAGTCAGCAGGTCGGATCCGGAATTAATGCCCATTGAAAGGCATTAATCCGGATCCGGCCTTAAGCTAAACGTCGTTTTGGCGCATTGCCGGGTCCGACGTTTAGCTTTTTCTGAATGAGTTACCATGGCAGCCAGGACGCTAAAGTCCTGGCTGCCATGGTAAAGTGTAGTGGGAGTGGGGGAGCAGTATACTTACCGTCCGTGCGGCTCCCGGGGCGCTCCAGAGTGACGTCAGGGCGCCCCACGCGCATGGATCACGTGGTCGCATGGATCACGTGATCCATGCGCATGGGGCGCTCTGATGTCACGGACTGTAAGTATACTGCTCCCCCGCTCCCCACTTCTACTATGGCAACCAGGACTTTAATAGCGTCCTGGCTGCCATAGTAACCTGAAAGCATTTTGAAGACTGATCAGGATCCTGATCAGTCTTCTAATGCTTTCAGGCGACTTGCGTTCTGACGGATCCGGCGGGACGGAAGTGCCCGCCGGATCCTCAGAACGCAAGTGTGAAAGAGGCCTTAGACAGATTCTAGGCATAGACAGATTAGTAAATTGGGATTGTTGTTTTGAAGAGGCCTTGTGGTTTGTAATATTCCCAATAGGAGGTATATAATCCCATATTCTGTATAATTATGATCTGAAGTCAGACCATAGTCAGGGTTGACTGTGAAGTGAATTTGTGCCTTTTGCTTGGATCTGCTTCTCTACGTTTCCTGGAACTCCGCACCCACATGCTCCAGTTTGCACCACCACATTTCTAATATGTTTACTCTGTACAGTGACATATATATTATTTTCACAACATTTTGAAGTTTCCTTTTTTTTTTATTTTGCTATGAGGAGCCTGTACCTACTTGTTCTGGTAGTATCCAGCCTGAAACATGTAAATGATTAAAGCTAATTCCCTTTATCAGTTTTCTCATCATTTCCTTCATACTCTGCTTATTTCTTAGCTTCATAATTTAAAGGGATTTTGTCACATTAACCCAATAATTTTGCAGGGTCTAATTCTGCAGTGTCGTTCCTGCTATGTTTGTGTTGGGGGATTGGTTTCCGGCTCCCGAAGTGCTTCTTTTCTAAGAACCAGCTGTTACTAGCGCAATCTCATGCTTTACAGCCGGGGTCAAAGGGAGCTCTGATCCCAGTTGTTAAATCCTACAGTTGGGTCCCCAGTCTCTGATCTGATCGCTGGGGAACCTGGTGACCCATTTTCAGTCAGTCCTGAGGACCTTCAAAGGGCCCCAGGGCTTTCTGTTCTGTAAGCCTGTCTTACAGACACACAGCATAATGTCTTAGCATACAGGAGCATGAGAATATATTATGACTTTAAAATAAAGTTAAAAGGTCAGGGAATAAAATTTTTGTAGAAGTGCTTCTTAGCACTGTGTGGACAGATGTGTTGTCATGATGAAAGAACCAGTCACCTAGTGGCAGAAGCCTGTACTGCTAATGCCCCACCCCTGAGGAGACAGTTCCTGTTTCTTTTGGGAACTCTTTTGTATATTAGCTATTCACATGACTGTAACAACCTGAAGAGTTAATTTATTAGGTTATTTATTGTGGAACATGAACGACTTAAAAATGTAAAAAAAAGTTGTTTTTCGATCATTTATTTCCACAGTAAAAATTGCAGGTGTGTATATATAAATTATATGTACCTCTAAACAATAGGAGAAAATAATAACATTTCTCCCACATAAAACAAGGCCTCAGACAGCCACATCAATGAAAAAATAAAGTCATGGCTGCTAGAAGGCATAGAGACAAAAAAGAAAATATGTTGTTGGTCGTTAAGGGGTTAAATGTTCGTTTCCGCATGAAAAACATGCTCCAGTCTGACATATTCTTTATTTTATTTACAACAATGCTTTTCTAATGTCAGAGAGCAGCGATAAGGAGTTTGACTGAGCAGAGAGAAAATTCAGATCCTGCATGTAGAGCATCTCAGCTCTGTACAGAGAAAAGGACTTCATATTTTTAATAAAGACCAATTGAAAAATGATTTTTAGTTCATAATGAGTACAATGCAATGATAAAAAAATTGCCCCCAAAGATGTACATAGCTTTTAATTACTCTGTGGTCATTGAGATGGGAGGCAGAAAGGACACGGCCTCCAGTGGGTTTTTGGCAGAATTTCAGAGCGGCTGTAACATCCGTCATGTGAATGTCTGCTAACATCCGTATTCCAGTCACCATCCCGAATGTTACAGTGACATTGGTCTAAGAAGTTGAGATTCAGAATTGTTTGGCAGGTTAACATATTAAAGAGGTTATCCAATTTCTCCAACAGTCTGCCCATGCGCCGGGCCCCTCATAGGTAATATACTTACCCTGCTCTCTGCGCCCTGTACAGGGAGAGGCAGCGGTGCGGGGACCAGGAGCGGCGCAGTGAGCATGTTAAGTATATTACCTGCGAGGGGCCCGGAACATAGGGGGGCTGTTGGAGAACTGGTCACAAGTGATTTTCTGTGCGTCAGGGTCACTTTAAAGAGCTGCTAGTTTTTCACAGGGAAAGTGACAAAAGCTCCCCAGTGTGAAGACCTCGTCAAACTCTTCATATTTCCACTTCTTGAAGCATTGTGATTGTGACGTAGCGAGGAGGAGAATGGATTATGTGTTATCAGAAGTTGTGTACTGGCTTTGAGGCCGGAGTCTTTATACCAGTAATTGGTTACGTCTGCTCATTACAGCCTCCTAAGTAAACAGTGGAGGACGTGCAGTCCATGTCTGAAGGTCATTACTTTGGCAGGCCCCACCCAGACACGAATTCTGCCTCCCCAGGCTCGGCTCCAACAAAACAAGTAATAAAGTTAACTGTGTGTTTTATTTCCATATCAGTCCCTCTTAGTAACGCAGATGAATCAAGGCGGCCTACAGTATCTAATACAGGGTTCACTTTGTGCAGAAAACAAGATAATTCCCTGTCTCCAATAATTAGATTTTTGTTTTCTGTTTTGCTGTAGAACTTTAATAAGTTCTGGTTTTGGCATCAACCTAATTGTGTAGTATTGTGATTTATAGCATGTACTCTCATCGACAAGAAAATAATGCACCAAGAAGGAATAGTTGGAATGGAATGAATCTTTCTGTGTGTGAATGTAATGCTGATATATGTACATAAGTGATTACAATATTAGGGCTCTTTCACACTAGCGTTTTTGTTTTCCGGCATAGAGATCCGTCGTCGGGTCTCTATGCCGGAAAATCCTGATCAGGATTATCCCAATGCATTCTGAATGGAGAGAAATCCGTTCAGGATGCATCAGGATGTCTTCAGTTCAGGACCGGAACGTTTTTTGGCCGGAGAAAATACTGCAGCATGCTGCGCTTTTTGCTCCGGCCAAAAATCCGGAACACTTGCCGCAAGGCCGGATCCGGAATAAATGCCCATTGAAAGGCATTAATCCGGATCCGGCCTTAAGCTAAACGTCGTTTCGGCGCATCGCCAGATCCGACGTTTAGCTTTTTCTCAATAGTTACCATGGCAGCCAGGACTCTAAAGTCCCGGCAACCATAGTAAAGTGTAGTGGGGAGCAGGGGAAAGTATACTTACCGTCCGTGCGGCTCCCGGGGCGCTCCAGAGTGACGTCAGGGTGCCCCACACGCATGGATCACGTGATCGCATGGATCACGTGATCCATGCGCTTGGGGCGCTCTGACGCCATTCTGAGCGCCCAGGAGCCGCACGGACTGTAAGTATACCGCTCCCCGCTCCTCACTACTACTATGGCAACTAGGACTTTAATAGCGTCCTGGCTGCCATAGTATCCTGATCAGTCTTCTAATGCTTTCAGGCGACTTGCGTTCTGACGGATCCGGCGGGACGGAAGTGCCCGCTGGATCTCAGAACGCAAGTGTGAAAGAGGCCTTACTCTACTTTCACACTCCGTTTTGGCTTTCCTCACAAGCGGTCCAAAACGGATCGCTTTTGCCCTAATGCATTCTGAATGGAGAGGGATCCGCAGACTGACCCGCATTGATTTCTGTTTGGTATAAAATACAAATAAAAAAATCTCAGAATTCGCTGTGCCAGGAGAAAGGCTGAGCACCACGATTTGTGGGTGGTTTTAATTGCGGCTGTTTTACAAGATGATAAAGCTGAGCACATTATTGTTTCATTAAATACGTAGAGCCTATATCCCTTCATTTTAGGCCTCTTTCACACGAGCGAGTTTTCGCGCGGGTGCGATGCGTGAAGAGAACGAATAGCACCCGCACTGAATCCTGACCCATTCATTTCAATAGGTCTGTGTACATGAGCGTTTTTTTTTTTTTCACGCATCAGTTCTGCGTTGCGTGAAAACGGAGCATGTTCTATATTTTGCTTTTTTCACGCAACCCTGGCCCCATAGAAGTGAATGGGGCTTCAGTGAAAACGCATTGCATCTGGATGTAGTCCGGCATAGTGCGTTTTTCACTGATGGTTGCTAGGAGATGTTGTTTGTAAACCTTCAGTTTTTTTATAACGTGCGTGAAAAACGCATCAAAACGCATTGCACCCGCACAGAAAAAACTGAACCCAATTGCAGACAAAACTGACTGAACCCGTCACGCTCATGTGAAAGAAGCCTTATTTGTCTCTGCAGTCTCATGTATCTGAGCTTGTATAGAGTCTACGCTAGGGATGCTCGTCCCCGCTGTGGCCTGCTATTGGCTGACCCCCACCCCCGTCGACGGATGTTTTCATCCACGCCATGGGAAAGATGCAGCGGCGGGCATCAGGAGCGACACGGGTGCCGGGGAGCGAGGTTAGTACAATCTGTGTGAGAGGCCTGGGCATTTGGGGAGACATTGTAGGGTTAACCCCTTTAATAATAAAAATAATTATCATTTTTATTTATATAGCAACATCATATTCCGCCGCCCTTCAGTCATAAATAACACAACAACCGACAAGTCAGCAATTAGAACGAGGAATGAGGGCCCTGCTCGTATGATAGAAAGTAAAAACTGCTTGTTGTCTACAATGGTCCAACTAAATAGAGACGTTCAGTACAGAAGTGTAAACCTGCACGAGCCAGTCACCAGCTGGTATCTGTAGTGCTTCTGAGTACATGGTGCCTGGTGAATACTTTCAAATTATAATGGAAGTCTAGGTTTACACATTGTAAAACCAAACAATGGCTACTTTCAGGATATGGTCAACACCGTTAAAATCCACAGATCAGTAGCTGAAAACAGTCTTTTATCGCAGATTTGTAATTTGATGGCGGTTGTAGGGGAGTTTTGCAACAGTTTTAGGCCTCTTTCACACTTGCGTTCTTAGGATCCTGCAGGCACTTCCGGCCTGCCGGATCCGTCAGAACGCATCGCCTGAAGCATTTGAAGACTGATCCTGATCAGTCTTCAATATGCTTTCAGGTTACCATGGCAGCCAGGACGCTACTGAATTCCTGGCTGCCATGGTACTCGCAGCAGTGTACTTACCTGCGCTGCGGCCGCCGGCGCTCCTTTATGATGTCACAGGTCCCCACGACGCATAGATCAATGCGCCGCCCGGACCTGTGACGCCATGAAGGACCGCTCGGAAGCCGCAGCGCCGGTTAGTACACTGTTGCGGAGTACTTACCATGGCAGCCAGGACTTCAGTAGCGTCCTGGCTGCCATGGTAACCGATCGGAGCCCCAGCTTACACTGGGGCCCCGATCGGAACTGCTGCTGCGCATGCGCAGAGCTAAATGTCGGATCCGGCGATGGGCTGAAACGACGTTTAGCTTAATTCCGGATTAATGCACTTCAATGGGCATTAATTCCGGATCCGGCGTGCATTAATTCCGGATCCGGCGTCATGGCATGTCTTCCGGATATTTGGACGGAGACAAATGCGCAGCATGCTGCGGTTTTGTCAATGTCCAAAAAACGTTCACATACTGAACGGAAGACATTCAAAATGCATTGGGATAATTCTGATCAGTATCTTTCCGTCCTAGAGCCCCAAAGACGGATCTCTAGGACGGAAAGCAATAACGCTGATGTGAAAGGAAAAGTTTAGAAAAGTTTTTGGGTGATATTTTTCAGCTTTTTCATTAACTTCTATGAAATCCACAATCAAATCTGTGTCAAAAAAGTAACCTGCCACTTCCATTATTACACTGCATGCACAAGGTGGCGTTTTTTTTACATTAAAGTCAATGGGGAAACTGTCGATGGAGTTATGGCTTTAGCAGTGGAAAGCACTTGCTGCTGAATCAGTGGCAGATTTTAGCCGTGTGAGTATACCTCCTGGTATTTGGTCAGTATTGTGCATCAGTATTTGCAAGCCAAAACCAGAGAGGGATATGTTTTATAGTAGCATACTGTTATTATAAGGACTGCGCTGCCTCTGCAAGGAATACCATCCACCGCACGCTGGAGTCTCCCCATTAAAAGGCAATAATCTGGATCCGGCCTTAAGCTAAACGTCGTTACGGCGCATCGCCGGATCCGACGTTTAGCTTTTTCTGAATGGTTACCATGGCAGCCAGGACGCTAAAGTCCTGGTTGCCATGGTAAAGTGTAGTGGGGAGCGGTGGAGCAGTATACTTACCGCCCATGCGGCTCCCGGGGCGCTCCAGAGTGACGTCGAGACGCCCCACGTGATCCATGCGAATGGGGCGCTCTGACGTCATTCTGGAGTGCCCCGGGAGCCGCACGGACTGTAAGTATACCGCTCCCCGCTCCCCACTACTACTATGGCAACCAGGACTTTAGTAGCGTCCTGGCTGCCATAGTAACACTGAAAGCATTTTGAAGACTGATCAGTCTTCAAATGCTTTCAGTTCACTTGCGTTGTTATGGATCCGGCGGGCATTTCCGGCGACGGAAGTGCACGCCGGATCCTAACAACACAAGTGTGAAAGAGGCCTAAAGGTAGTGGGAGCACATGAGATGGTATAATGGCCGGAAAACTAAAACGCTAATGTCAAAGTAGCCTTTTAGAAAGTACAACTTGTCCCACAAAAACAAGTCGGGAGTTGGACCCCACCAATCAGACATTGATGACCCATCCTCCGGACAGTTCATCAATATGTACTGGCTACACAACCCCTTTAATATATCGCTTCTTTTTTATCATAAGACATTTATTATGCTGTATGTTCTATGGTAATTATATGTTTGTCTTAATAAATGAAATCAGGACACGGGCAGCAGATTGCATTTCTTTCACTTTTTTCACACTTCAGTCTGTCACTTTCTATAAATACATTTGTAGAAATTGTGAAGAGGCAAGTATACCAAGTTCTAGACATCAGACGTTTTTGCATGTTTTCTAAAAAAAATAGCATTATTTTAAGACCTAGCCCCAATGAAAAGCTAAAACTGTAGGTGTACCCGCAGTAAAGCCCAGTTTCTCAGTCCACTATTGTCAGGAAGTTGAGTTATTTGGCGTCTTCTTTGCTGTTGTAGGCTTCAGCAGATCTGTACCTATGACACTGACTGACCTGTCACATGTGCACTTGGCAGCTGAAGGCATCTGTGTTGGTCCCATGTCCATATGTGCCCGCATTGCTGAGAAAAATGTTTTAATATATGCAAATGAGCCTCTAGGAGCAATGGGGGCGTTACTGTTACACCTGGAGGCTCTGCTCTCTCTGCACTTGCCGCACCCTCTGCACTTTGATTGACAGGTCCAGGCAATGTAAACATGATCATGTCTGATCCTGTCAATCAAAGTGCAGTGGGTGTGGCAGTGACGGAGCTGTTTGAAAAGGGCCGCGGTGCTTTAGGGTCTATTCACACATGCGTGTGTGTTTGCTGGATTCGCAAAATACAGACTCCATCAATGTGCGTTCCACATTTTGCGGACTGCACATCGCCGGCACTCTCATAGAAAATGCCCTTTGTTGCATTTTTTTGCGGAGCGGAAATGTGGATCCGCAATTCCGGATCCGGGCGGGACATAGTGTGTCCCCATAGAAGCGAATGGGTCCATAATTCCGTCCCGCAAAATGCGGAACAGAATTGCGGACGTGTGAATGAAGCCTTATAGTGTGTGTTGCAGCGTTTTTCCAGAGATGTCCCTTTCATCGGTCACGTGGCCTAGGTGCAGCTCGGTCAAGAGAACGGGAGTGAGCTGCGATGCCAAGCAATGTACAGTCCTGCAAAGAGCACCACGAATTTCGAATCCACATCCTTTTGTGGTTTGAGCATGTATTTCCGGCTCAAGTAATTCACATGACATGAGTGGCGTAACGCTTCCACCCCCACTGTGCTGTACATGATAGCTGCTCACACATCTGGACGATGATTTACGTGTCTACATCAGCGATCACAAGACCGACAAACTAAACGATTATCTCTTGTCGTTCCATCATTCAGTGCTTTTACTGTACTCAATAACTGAGCGGTTCATTTCTGAGATGTCCGTATAGTGCGGGGGAATCCAAAGACCCTGTCCTTCTCCGTGCTCTGCTATCTGTGGTAAAATCTTTATTGACTAATTTCTGTGGAAAAACTAATTTTATTCAGCGTTCAGCGCTGCAGTTATATGTGGTAAAATCTTTATTGAAGTTTGTTGGTCGAAAAACAAAATTAATTCAGTGGTCAGCACTGCAGTTATATGTGGTAATATCTTTATTGAGGTATTTTGGTCGAAAAACAAAATTTATTCAGCGGTCAGCGCTGCAGGTATATGCGGTAAAATCTTTAGTGATGTATCTTGATGAACTTCGCTACTCTTCCGGGCTCAAAGCTATCTTGACGCTTTGTCTTCTCAGTGTCTGTAGCTACTAGAGGCCTGTTCATGCCAGGCAGGTTCCCCAGAAGAATCTTGGTCGATCGTCACTCTATCATTGTGCAATTCTGTGGCTTCCTCATGCTGCTGCCACCTCCAGACTCTGTCATTGTGCCACTCTGTGACCTATTAATGCTGCTGCCACCTCCAGACTCTGTCATTGTGAAATTCTGTGGCTTCCTCATGCTGCTGCCACCTCCAGACTCTGTCATTGTGCCACTCTGTGACCTATTAATTCTGCTGCCACCTCCAGACTCTGTCATTGTGCCACTCTGTGACCTATTAATGCTGCTGCCACCTCCAGACTCTGTCATTGTGCCACTCTCTGGCCTACTCATGCTGCTGCCACCTCCAGACTATGTCACCTTGCCACTCTGTTATCTCCTGATGCTGCAGCCACCTCCACACTCTGTCATTGTGCCACTCTGTGGCCTCCTCCTGATGTTGCTCCTGCCGACACCTCCAGACTCTGTCATTGTGCCACTCTGTGGCCTACTCATGCTGCTGCCACCTTGAGACTCTGTCATTGTCCCACTCTGTGGCCTCCTGATGCTGCAGCCACCTCCACACTCTGTCATTGTGCCATTTTGTGGCATCCTCGTGCTGCTGCTAACTCCAGACTGTGTCATTGTGCCACTCGGTGGCTTTCTCCTAATGCTGTTGCTGCCGCCATCTACAGACTCTGTAACCATATAGGTGTGTGTGCTCGACCTCTCATTGGCTGCTGATGCACATAGAGGTAACTGGGTGCAGCACACCATATGTTCAGGGCCGCGCTCCTAAACATAAATGCATAACGGCATAGGTAGGTTTAGCGTAGGATTTGCCTGAACTGAGACCAGCTTGGCGCTGGGGTTTTGATAAAAATGTATTGGCTAAGTGTCTCAGATTTTATCAATAGGGTAAGGGCTTAGTCCATATGTAATGCTGGCATCTATTACTATAGTGCATTATTTTCTGTGATTTTATAACTGTAGCCAATGCCATGCACATCCGCATATTTACTATCATATCACATAGGATGTTCTGTATCTTTTTCCATAACTTCTAGTAGAAATAATAAATTGCTAGCAGTCTGCAGTAAGGGTACGGGGGAAGTAACCAGTTGGGGTGTGTGCCTGCACAGTCTGACTTTATCCGATCATTACTGCTGTTGTCAGACTGTGCAGGTGCACACCCCCAACTGGTTACCGCCCCTCGGTACCCTTTCTGCAGACTGCTAGCAATTCATCCATAACTTCTAGTAGAAATAATAAAGCAATGGTACAACACAGAGCCATAGGACTAGATGCTCCAGAATTGTTATTACATGGGGAATGCAGGACACTATTAAAATAGGCATGTCAGGAGCGGGGACAGGTCCTCTTTAAGCCATGTCCCTTTACCTGTATTTACCTGTAAGCCCCCTTGATGTATGAGTTGGTAAAAAGTCTAAAAAACTTAATAATGGCACATGTACACCACTGTGTACATAATAAGGGCTGCAAAATACAGACAACTTCCGTGTGCGATCCACATGTTTTTTTTCTCACTCCCATCAATAGAAATGCCTATTCTTGCCAGCAGTATGGACCTGCATGTTCTATAATTTGTGGAGCGGACATGGGTGTGATGTTTCGGGTAAAGTGTCTCTTTTTAGATTCGGATCTGGTCTGCTGGCCTTCTTTTAGTTGCGCCCAGTGTAGGGATGCAGACATTATATGTTCTACCTCTGTCTACCTCTGTACTTGTTTTGGGAATTTACTTACATTTGGTTTTATGAATATTTTAAAAACCTTACACATATCGGTAATATGTAATACTTATTATAACTTCTAGTAGAAATGATGTCATTATATGTCACTTTCACCATGTGCTGTAATGGGCAGAGCTGTTAGGCATTTCCAGGTACACTATTCTATCTCCACAGTCTTCAGTTGGTTGAAAACTACCTCCGCATAAACATCCATCCTTAATAATGCAAGGAGCAGCCACCTGTGTCCATCTGTGCATGCCGGACAGTCATCCTCACACCCATAGCGATGTAAACAGCTTATTCTGCTGCCTGCATTATTTTAATAGCCATTTTTTTTTCTGCTTGCATAGATTGCGGTCAGTACATTTAGTAACTACCAAATACCTGACAGCTAGCAGCCTCGTCTATATCAATGTGACTAAGGGTGCTTTCACACTAGCGTTTTACTTTCCGTCCTAGAGTTCCGTCCTCGGGGCTCTAGGACGGAAAGATACTGATCAGGATTATCCCCATGCATTCTGAATGGAGAGAAATCCGTTCAGGATGCATCAGGATGTCTTCAGTTCAGTCTTTTTGACTTTTCAGGACGGAGATAAAACCGCAGCATGCTGCGGTTTATCTCCGTCCTAAGCCTGAACACATGACTGAGCGCCTGATCAGGCCTTAAGTCCCATTGACTTACATTGGGGCCGGATCCGGCATTAAAAAAGACTGAAGGACGGATCCGTCCTTCAGGTGTCTGTATACGCAGACCTTTAAAACAGTGAAAAAATACAAGACGGATCGTCTCTCCGCATGGCAAGCGGAGAGACGGATCTGCACTGCAATGCATTTGTAGACGGATCCGCAATCGGATCCGTCTACAAATGCTTTCAGTGTCATGCGTTGTGACGGATCCGGCGGGACGGAAGTGCACGCTAGATCCACACAACGCAAGTGTGAGGGCCTAACCTAAATTCAGAATATTGGACAGGACACTTCAGAGGGGCTAAGATGCAATATCACACACAACCTACGGAAAAAGGTGGTGCCGTTTCTGGAAGAAAGCTGCAGTGCTTTTCTTATCCCATAAACTCACCGTTAACCCCTTTGTCCATCAGGATTAGGGTTGTTTTAATGATGGTAAGCACCCCAAGTCATCAGCCGTAATCCCTGGCAGTGTGCATATCTGACCTGCCGCTCCATTTATTTTGTGGGGTCTCTAGCGGGGCCACGTGGCACTTAGGGTACTAGCACACTGAACGTATTTTCATTCCGTGTCCGTTGTTTTATTTTTATTTTTTTGTGGACCATATACGGAACCATTCATTTTAATGGGTCCCAAAAAAAAAACAAACAGTAGGTGCTCATGTGCATTCCGTTTCTGTATGTTGTATTTCCATTCCACAAAATAGTAGAACATGTCCTATTATTGTCCGCATTATGGACAAGGATTATACTGTTCTATTAAGGCCGAGCTGTTCCGTCCCATAAAATACGAATGCACATGGACATCCTCCTATTTTTGCAGATCCGCAAAATACATACGTTCGTGTGCATGTGGCCTTATCCTATTGATAAGGGATAACTATAAATTATAAACAATTGGTAACAACGGCTCACCAACTATATCTATTGGAATAGGTGCACTCCTCCAAGTGCTGCCCTCAGGCACAATAAAAGGATAATGACTGAAATATGGTATGAGGAGGGGCACTCAATCATTTAGGTATATGGAAATATTTATTGAAAGCCATTACATACATGAATTCATAGGCAATAAAAAAAAATATATATATATATAATAAAAACAAAAAAAAAATATATATATTTTTTCACGTTACCTGACTGCTTCAATTTATTGAAGACAATTTGGAACATTTCAGGTGCCACAAACACCCATACAGTGTATATTGATCCCCAACAGTGGGGTCCGTTTTGCTGCTGTTTTGTTTTATTATTATATATATATAATTATATATATATATATATATATATATATATTTTTATTGCCTATGAATTCATGTATGTAGCTTTCTAATAAATATTTCATATACCTAATGATTGAGTGCCCTCCTCATCCTATATTTCAATAACTATAAATTAACAGACTACCCCTTTAGTCCTTGTTTTCCTGCATTGATTACTTACCTGCAGCCCAGCACTCCGGTCCCAAAATGTGACCAGTCCTGTCCAGTGATTTACACTGCCGATAGACAGGGAAACTAGCGCATACTACTATGTACTATGAGTGGAGGGGCTGTATACAGTATGTACTGTGAGTGGAGGGGCTGTATACAGTATGTACTGTGAGTGGAGGAGCTGTATACAGTATGTACTGTGAGTAGAGGAGCTGTATACAGTATGTACTGTGAGTCGAGGAGCTGTGTATATACTATGAGTGTGTTATTGCAGTATGCACAGTATCGACTGAACTTACAGGGGCGGTCTGTCTGATATTTAGGGCTCATGCCCTTTTTTTCTGTTCCGTTTTTTTACAGGTCTGTATATGGAACCATTCACTTTAATGGGTCCACAAAAAAAACGCAAAAAAACGTATGTCCATTCTGCAAAAGAAATAGAACATGTCCTATTCTTGTCCCTTTTGCGCATAAGGAAAGCATTGTTATAATGGATCCGCAAAAAAACAGATGACACAAAGATCTTTTTTTTTTTGCTGATCCTTGTTTTGCGGACTGCAAAATACATACGGTTGCTTGCATGAGCCCGTATAAGCTAATGCCGCTTGCACTGTGATGTAATGTGTGCCCAATTGCGGTATGCGGTTCTGTTAGGGTAGTATTTTTTACTATATTGAGAACTTGGCACTGCTGGAGGTATTTTGCACGGTACTGTGATATTTGTTTTTGCGCTAGAAGGGTTATGTATCTACATATGTGTGTGTGTGTGTGTATATATGTATATATATATATATATATATATATGTGTGTGTGTGTATAGTTCTCTGGATTGTAGTTAGAGTCTCTTATTAAGTGATAGTCACAGAGTCACAGTCACAGAGCTAGTCTAAGGTACCTCTACCTTTTCTTTTCACAGCGGCAGAGCTGGATATTAACCCATAGCGGTGAGCTACACCTTTTCAGGTGTATCAATACAAAACTATATACATTTGGAAAATATCACTTAATAAGAGACTCTAACTACAATCCAGAGAACTATTACTGCATGTGAATCGTGACTCTGGTTGCTACTGTTTTTTTCCCATAACAGGGATATGGAGGATATTTTTTAAGAGGACTTTTTAGCAGCACATTTTTATTGATTGTTTGTACACATTATATACTGGTGTTATTTATATGTAAGAGTATACTCATTTTTATAGTAAGCAATTTATTAAATTTAATCAATTTTATCCACAATTTATTCTACTCAGTGATATATTTTTGATACACTGTTCAAATGAACAAATGACCATTGACCCATATGCATAGGAGTGCCAGCCCTTCAGCGTTCATTTATCAAAAGATGTTCATTAAAATTTCTACAGTGCAATAGAACACATCAAGTTACCATATATATTAAATACACATAATAATTCATATAAAATCGTGAAATATTCATATAATAGTGCAAATAGATTGGTGACACCATCACCCCAAAGTGATTAGTGCAATTAAAAACATATGAAATGTATAAAAACAACTTACAAGGAGCTCATTGTGGTCAAAGTATCCCGCCTAAGATCACGTCTCCTATGGCTTAGTGCGCATGTCCGGTGACCAAGCAACCAGAACGCACACAGGGCCGAGGCCACACAAGGCTCACCGCCCCAAAAGACGTCACACGCACAGGTCATGTGACAATCCCTGGTAGCGGCCCGCCATCGCGAGACCAGGCTCCGGTAAGCGTCCCGGTTGTCATGGCGACGCTACCACGATCTGCAGGACGGACGAATCCCACACCAAATATTATTGGTGCGGGACCCCCTCGCCACTACCCATCACGCACGTCCAAAGAAGATACCCAAAACAAGGCAACAAAACCTGTGGGAGATGCACTGGGCAAAATACAAAACAAAAATTATATATTCAATTTTATTTTGTAATTTTATTAATATACTCAAAATAATAGACAATGTTGAGTGTGTGTATATATATATATATATATATATATGTGTGTTTGTGTATATATATATGTGTGTGTGTATATATATGTATATGTGTGTGTATATATATGTATATATGTGTGTATATATATGTATATGTGTGTATATATATGTATATATATATATGTATATGTGTGTGTGTGTATATATATATATATATATATATATATGTGTGTGTGACAAACTGCCATGTATCCCTGGGCATTGGAGAGGCATGCTTGCTAGCCTCTTACCCTGCGACTATGGCCCCAATGACAGTTGGCATTCACAATGGACATGTGACCTAATCAACATCCACAATGGACATTGCTGTGACCTAATCAACATTCACAATGGACATTACCTGTGACCTAATCACCATTCACAATGGACATCGCCTGTGACCTAATCAATATTCACAATGGACATTGCTGTGACCTAATCAGCACCCACAATGGACCAGCCATGTGGGGTTGTGATATATCTGGCTGTATGTTGATTGGTCGCTGTATTTTGTGTGGGAGTGTCTGTGTTTATTGTACGGATTGATTGGTTGTATTTCAAACCCCTGTGGGCCGTACTATGTTTGTGGAGTGTAAATAAAAGAGGCTGTATGCCCCAGGAAGAGGGTTCCTGCTTGACCCTCAAAACGAAGTGTCGTCTCGTTATTGGGGGATTTGACTGTATGCTGATTGCCAGGAGTGTAAGCTGTTCATATTGCTTTTCCTGTTCGGCTGCTTCCAGGGTTCGTGTGTCTCTTGTTCGGGAAGTTGGTGATTGCAGTAGCTGCTGGTCTATCCGGAAAGGGAATATCGCCTAAACGGAGTTGTGTGCGTAACGGTCCGTTACATTTGGTGGCAAGCGGGATCATTTCCACAGCCCAGAAGGACATCTACAGGGCAACACCATTCCTTGGATTACAAAGTGAGGGCAACGCCAGTACCCGTACAGCGCCCTATCTACAAAAGAAAGAACTTCAGGAGAACAAGCATGGCACCCAGCTACACGCAGGAGGAATTTGACAGAGAGCTGAGATCACGGCTGATTTTCTTCGGACCCAACCCCCGGAGAAATCTGTGCAGTTCGTGAGGAGGATAACAGCAGAGTACCTGCAGTTCATGGCAGATGGTATCGTCCGCCCTCCCCAGCGGCTGAGTGCGCTCCGGAGAGCTGAAGGTGCCGTCCTTCCTCCACAGCGGCCGTGTGAGTTACAGAGGGCCGAAGGTGTCGTCCTTCCTCCCCAGCAGCCGTGTGAGTTACAGAGGGCCGAAGGTGTCGTCCTTCCCCCAGCGGCAGTGTGAAGTCCAGGGGGCCGAAGGTGTCGTCCTTTCCCCCAGCGGCAGTGTGTCCTACAGGGAGCAGAGACAGTTGGTCTCTCTCTCCAGCAGCAGGACAATGTTACGGGAGTGGAGACAGGCGGTCTCCCACTCCAGCAGCAGCCTGTGTTTCAGGGAGAGGAACACAGCACCCCCTCTCCCCAGCGGCAGCTTACCCTAACAAGGGGAGACACCAATCTCCCAGACGGCGCAGATAGGACCGTGGTCTCTGTGCCTGACCTACAGGGATGCTGGACAGCCTGTCCAGATCCCCAACTACCCGCACCGGGACAACAGGAGGAGGGGTAAGTACAAACTCTCCTCCCCAGCTAACACCTAACTTGGCCCCAG